>VYZW01039323.1:17252-35622 GCA_013401315.1 Balaeniceps rex | reverse complement strand
CCGCCCGTTGGGGGGGGGCGTGGGAAGGGCCGGGGTCACCCCACCGTAACCCCCCCCGAGGTGGGGAAACTGAGGCACGCACGCACAGGGGTGGGGGGGTGGCTGCTCCGCGGATGCGGGAAGAACGGGTGACCCAGTGCTTTGGCGGCCCGTGTTTTGTTTTTTTTTTTTAGTATTTTAAGCTAATTTAATAGTGCGAATGCCTGGCGATGTAGGGAGGAGCCGTACCTATGGTTCCTCTTACCAGGGTAGGGCTCAGCATCACTCTGCAAACTTTGCATCCCCCCCCCCCCCCCCACCTCCCACCACACNCCACCCCACTTTCAATGAAACATCTCCAGAATTAAAGGATTTACAGCGATTTAGCAAATCCAAGCCCTGTATGCCCACACTCAGAGCTGGCTCTGCAGCATTGGGCCGGCTGGGCGACGTGCATGAGCCGTACCCTGCGGAGGGTCTAATTCTGGATGGCACCCACCTTGGTAGTGTTATTTCTGAGTGCTTTTTGCTAGTGTGCAGCTGCATCCGTGCTGGCAATTAGCTGCCCTCTTAATTGCAGGGGCACCCTGGAAGTGATGGTGTCGGTGGGAGATAGGGTGGGTGCTGGGTTGCTGAACCACCCCGTGTGTGCATCAAGCAGTACGCAGGTGGTGGTCTACCATGTGTGCGGATGAAGTGGTCCAGGAAAGAAATAAGAGTATCTGGAACATACTCCAAGGGTGCCAAGTGCCACCCATGTGGGTGCTGGGACAAGGACATTAGAAATCAGTGAAAACCTTTGCCGGGGCTGGCATTAAATTGGTATGTTGGACTGTACGAAGGGCTATATCAGCTGCTTGGAAGGCAAAGTGATGCTCCTGCTGCCATGAGACCCCAGACAGGCTCCCTCCTGGCAGCCGGTGGCAGCGCCCGCCTGGCAGCCTGTGTTGCCCACACAGCAGCCCCTGAGCCCACGGGTGTCGGAGGTCACGCCAGGAGAGCGCTGAGCACCGCAGCACTTTGGCTTTTATTCTCCAAACCTTGCTGCAGCCGCATCTCTCTGGCTCTGCACTCCCTCTCCCCCTCCATCTTGTCTTCTGCTGTTCTCCTTCAGTAGCTATTAACCTTCATTTCGTTTTCCTCCGCCCCACCGTGCACTGCTGCTTTTATTCCTCTTCTCTGAAGAGGAACCTGACCTTTGCTCCTTCCTCTTACTAACTGGGCACCAGCTCTATTTTCCTGCCCCCGCCTCCCTACCCCCTTCTCTTTATTGCTTAAATTCAGCGTCTGCAGAGAGCCGGACACGCAGCCTTTTGCAGTCACCTGCATCCCTAAGCGAGAGGCCCAGGAGATGCTCAAGAGCATCAAGGTGCAGGTCTGGGGAGGGATGGACACACAGCATCGCACCCGCAACAAACCAGGGATGTTATGAAACTCCCGTTCACGCTTTCCTGTCGTTCGTGCGTCTCGTTGGCAGAGGAGCGTTTCCCTGTCTGACAAAGCACGGGGAGAAAATTAAATATAAATAAACGTAAATAACTGGTGGCTAAGCAGCTGCTCTCCGAAGGTGGACAGTCGGTGCGTCTATCGCCGGTTATCGCAGCCGCCGGCGGATAGATGCCGATCCTGGCTTACAGCGAGAAGGGAAGGGTGAGCTGTCGTTTCCTGCCACGCGCCTGCTGGGAATTTGAGTCCCTTCCCGGAGCTCGTCACCGGTGTCCTCCGCGCCAGCCTCGGGGGTAAGCGGCCTTTTCCCCAAATACCAGCTGGAAATTTCCAGTCGCTCACAGCAGTCCCGAAACAAAAAGCAGCTGCTGGCCCCCCTCCGGTGCTGCATTTCGGGATATCGTGCTCCTGGCAGACACGCCACGCGCTGCTTCGCCGACTGAATTTTAACCCTCTAAGTAAAGTGCTGCACTATATTTATCTGATATTAACCAAGTGTCCAAAATTAGGTGGGTCCATCCATGGGAAAACATGGGGTTTCCTCTCTAAGACGACTATAAATAAGCATATAGGGTGTAGAAACCATGTTGCAAATTATTAACCTTCTGTCGTTGAGGATGAGCTGAGATAAATAAATGTGCGTCAGGGGTACGTGAAGGGAGGGCGAATCCGTCCTTGCAACGGATTTTGTCCCAAATCCTTCCGTAAACCCAGCTCTCGCTTGATGCCTGCTGGCTGCTACGGGCTAGGGAAGTAGTCAACTGAGTTTTTTAATTTTTTTTTGATCCCCTAAATACTATTTATTTTGTTTCTGCCCTCCCTTTGTTGTTCTTTTATTATTGTTTTTCTCATATCTTTCGTGGGGTGGCTTCTAGGCTTCACACTGCCTCGTCTGCAGTCCCCACACCACAGCAGGGCACAAGCTGGTAGCTAAGGGTCTGGATTTCCTCTGTGAAATTGTCCCCGTGAGAAGGGACAAGGGATGAAACTGGTCTGCAGGTACAGTCGCAGCAAGTGCCGTGGGGCTGGGTGTGCCCAGATCTGGAGCTCACAACTTCACAAAGCTGGGGAAGGGTCTGGAGCACAAGTGCTGTGAGGAGCGGCTGAGGGACCTGGGGTTGTTCAGCCTGGAGAAGAGGAGGCTGAGGGGAGACCTTATCGCCCTCTACAACTACCTGAAAGGAGGTTGTAGTGAGGTGGGGGTTGGTCTCTTCTCCCAAGTAACAAGTGATAGGACGAGAGGAAACGGCCCCAAGTTGCGTCAGGGGAGGTTTAGATTAGATATTAGGAAAATTTTCTTCACTAAAAGAGTGGTCAGGCATTGGAACAGGCTGCCCAGAGAGGTGGTGGAGTCACCATCCCTGGAGGTGTTCAAAAAATGTGTAGACGTGGCACTTTGGGACATGGTATAGTAGGCATGGTGGTATTGGGTTGACGGTTGGACTGGATGATCTTAGAGGTCTTTTCCAACCTAATGATTCTATGATTCTATGAAGGTTTTTTTTCTCAGGACTCAGATGTTTCATGGAAACTGGAATTTTTACCTGTGGTGGGTTGACCTTGGCTGGATGCCAGGTGCCCACCAAGCCGCTCTATCACTCCCCTCCTCAGCAGGAGGGGCCGGGGAGAAAATAAGATAGAAAAAACTCATGGCTCAAGATAAAGGCAGTTTAATAAAGCAAAAGCAAAGGCCATGCATGGAAGCAAAGGAAAACAAAAGATGTATTTCTACTTCCCATCAGCAGGTGATGGCCAGCCACTTCGCGGGAAGCAGGGCTTCAGTACGTGTAGTGGTTGCTCCGGAAGACAAACGTAAATAGAATCATAGAATCATTTGGTTGGAAAAGACCTTTAAGATCATCGAGTCCAACCGTACCTGTCCACTACTAAACCATGGCCCTAAGCACCTCATCTGCCCGGCTTTTAAATACCTCCAGGGATGGGGACTCCACCACTTCCCTGGGCAGCCTGGTCCAGTGCTTGACAACCCTCTCTGTGAAGAAGTTTTTCCTAATATCCAATCTAAACCTCCCCTGGCACAACTTGGGGCCGTTTCCTCTCATCCTATCACTTGTTACTTGGGAGAAGAGACCAACCCCCACCTCACTACACCCTCCTCTCAGGCAGTTGTAGAGGGCGATAAGGTCTCCCCTCAGCCTCCTCTTCTCCAGGCTGAACAACCCCAGGTCCCTCAGCCGCTCCTCACAGCACTTGTGCTCCAGACCCTTCCCCAGCTTCGTTGCCCTTCTCTGGACACGCTCCAGCACCTCCATGTCCTTCTTGGAGTGAGGGGCCCAAAACTAAACACAGCACTCGAGGTGCCCCCCCTTCCTCCTCCTTTCTCTTAGCTTTTATTGCTGAGCTGACATCATACGGTATGGAACATCCCTTTGGTCAGTTTGGGTCAGCTGTCCTGGCTGTGTCCCCTCCCAAGATCTTGCCCACCCCCAGCCTACTGGTGAGGGGGGAATGTTGGAGAGACAGCCTTGATGCTGTGGAGCACTGCTCAGCAGTAGCCAAAACAGGGGGGTGTTATCAACACCTTTCTAGCTACCAGTGCAAAGCACAGCGCTATGAGGGCTGCTGTGGGGTAAATTAACTCCATTGCAGCCAGACCCAATACATTACCTCAAACCGAAACGTGGTTTTCAGTAAGATGAGATGGAGCAAAGTGATATGTGCGGGGTGTGGGGAATCTGGGGCAAAACCCAAAGCAGAACAAGCACCGAGCAGAAGTCTCTTTGCCTGATGATGTGTTTGCCACTAATGCACTCTAACGAAGCAGACTGGAGCCTCGTCCTCTGAACAACCATCTTCTCCTGCTGAACCACATTTAAAGTCCCCAGCTGCCGTACAGGTGCCCAGATATTTTTTTTTCATACCTCCTTTTTAGCTGAAATCAATCCTGCCCCTCCCAAAGCAGCATTACTTCCTATAATGCACCACCTGATCTCTCTCTTGTAACATTTATCCAGCTGATCGTGACTTTCACCAGCTCTCTTGGGCAATACTCAAAAAGCCAGAGAGGTTTTTAGTCCGGCTGCTCTTCCTGATGCTTAGCAGAAATGGTCCCCAGCTTGCTTTAATTTTATTGCTACTTAGGCATCCTTCATTGTGCCGGCCTAAATAATTCATCTCTTTTTTTTTTTTTTTTTTTTTTTTTTTTTTCTTTTTTTAGCTGTGTGTGTACTTTGCAGTTCATTGTTACCCCTCAACTATTTCTTAACGAAGCTGCACGTATTTCCCTGTCTTAAATACAGGTTTCCAAAGTTTTGGTCATGGAGGGATGTTTTACAGGTGAGCTATTGAAGGCTACACTATAAAATTAACCAGCAGTGTAATACCTTAAGTATAAAATTAAAACCGGGGGCAATGACTGTGTAAATGGCCACGTATCACTACGTCTGGCAGCAGAAGACCCCGCTGCTGTCACAGCATCCAATAACTCGTATTTCAGGGGATGCTACAACTTTTAATGCCTTTAATGCCACACGTAAAGGCTTCAGAGGCCGTAAGCAGCCTGTGGGATGGACTTCGGAAACCCTGTTTTAACAACTCATCGTGATCCACTCCTACCAAATTACAGATCGCTCTTGCTTTGCAGCTCTGCATTTAATTAATTTCATTAATGAGATCCTCTGAACGACACAGCCTGTTTAACCCGGTCTTAGGCATTGCCTCTGCAATCCCAAAGAATGGATTCATTTTCCTTCCCTGCGATATGTAAAGTGAAATCTGTGTTTGCAATCGATTGCTGCTGCTTTTTCCAAGCAATATTTTCCCAAGAAATACTTGTATTTGGGTTTACTTGTCAGGGAAATCAAGGCACTGCTACGCACTTGCCCAAATAAAAACTTCTTGGTTTGTTTTCTGATCTCTTTAGTATCTTTTCTCTGGCCCGCTGGTATTTACAGCTTCAGCTAAACTAGTATTAGCTTTACTTTGTTAATGCAGCGTTTTCTTCAAATCTTCAATGAGACTGTTCAACAGAAGCAGGTATACCATATCTCTTTGGTGTTTCATGCTGTTTCAGGGTAGACTATTTTTAACTGGAATGATCTAAGTTATCATTTTTTATCTGAATAAGTAACCAGAAAAATCGTGTTAAAAATTTTTATATATATATATATATGTATGTATGTATATATATGTCTTAGGGAAAGACCCATGTCTCTCTGAAAACCATATAAACATATTTATAACTTTAGACTTTCCATTAAACTGCATTTTTTGGCTAAAAAGGATAGACTATGGCTGTACCCATTTTTCAGAGTGGTTAAATACGTAGTAATATTTCTGCCATTCCTTTACATTTTACTTACGTTGGCAAATCGCGACCGATGCATTTTATTTTTATGATTACTTGTACGCTTGGGTTTTTTTGCCAAGTTGAGCAAAACAGGCACTCAGTTAAATTACGTATACAGAATTTTATTTATTAGCTAATTAAGGCGCTCTCAAATGTGATGAATACGTAAGAGGGGAAATAAGCATATCCGAAGCTGTTCTACATTTAAAATGATTAAACAAAGGAAGTGTTATGGGTAATGAAGGAACTGAGCCGATGGTTCTAAATACGTGAAGGCATCAATAAATGTCATTTCACGTGCTCTTTCGTACCTTCCTGCTGGGTCAACCCTCATCACCCTCCCGGGTTCGAACCAATTATTTGCTGAGCTAACCTTGCGGGGTAGAAGATCGTTACAGAAATGGTCTCTATGCATCTGTTGAGGATGCTCCTGTGAGTAAAACCCAAGTTAAAATTTACAAGTTTTGGTCGGTTGAAATGCTCAGATGCTCAGACAGCAGCTTCTGTTCAGGAGTTTGACTTTTCAAAAAAAAGTTCACCACTGCTGGTTTCTCTCAATTTACATCACTTGAAAAGATTATGGCTTTAAACCAACGGTAGATTTTTTTCCCCCATAATATTAAATACATCTGTTTTACAAAGAAAGATGTATTTAAATACAAGTCACTAAAAACACAAAATAAATCCTGTGCTCTTCGGCCAAATTTGCATCTTCAACTCTCAAATTAGATCTCTAGCTGATCTAATTTGAATGAATTTTAAGTGCTGCCTGGGGAGCAGCTACATGAAAGGCTTTACTGTAATTCTCTGCTTCCAAGAACCCTAACCCAATTCATACTTGTCCTTGGTGACTGCAGGTTATAGTCACCCATGTCCAAGATCAGATGCTCTCTTGGTACCTCCTCTTTGCGGAAATGCCACCAAGCAGAAGTGATTTCCATGCTGTATTCTTGGAGAACCTTTATATTGCATTAGAGAAGTACCCAGGCATGATAAACCAGGGTAGGGACTGCAAATGCTGGTTGGATGAGCAAAGAGAGAAAACTGACAACCCAACCCATTTAATTTTAATTTTTATGGGTTTATGAAAAACTTTGCAAGTTTATGAGAAAAAAGCAACAAGGATTGACTTTCTTTCCCCAGCTACTGTCAAGTACGTTGGTTGGTCAATGCATTAAGAGGGCTGAGAGAGTTGGGGCTGTTCAGCCTGGAGAAGAGAAGGCTGCGGGGAGACCTTAGTGCGGCCTTGCAGTGCTTCAAGGGGGCCTATAGGAAAGATGGGGACAGGCTTTTTAGCAAGGCCTGTGGTGACAGGACAAGGGGTGATGGTTTTAAACTAAAGGAGGGGAGATTTAGGCTGGATATAAGGAAGAAATTTTTTACACTGAGGGTGGTGAAGCACTGGCACAGGTTGCCCAGAGAGGTGGTGGAGGCCCCATCCCTGGAAACACTCCAGGTCAGGTTGGACGGGGCTGTGAGCAACCTGATCTGGTTAAAGATGTCCCTGCTCGCTGCAGGGAGGTTGGACTGGATGGCCTCTAAAGGTCCCTTCCAACCCAAAGCATTCTGTGATTCTATGATTAAGTCCAGGTTGATGAAGAATCCAGTAGACATATGCGTGCTCATTTGTGCTGCAGTTTTGGGTCTTCTGAGGTTGCAAGACTATCGGATTCATCTTCACACTATGAAGATACAAACCTGCAAGTAATGGGATGAATTAGGCAAAAGCAGATGATTAACTTGTCACACATTGATTCCACTTTATGAATGACAGCTGTGGAATAGTTATCCTGCAGCCTTATCCATGGGCCAGATGTTTGCACCATTAAATGTTTGAAATTTAATCCAGTGTGCGGGCAGTGGAGAGGTCCAAAATAAAAGCAAGCTGGTGTGCTGGGAGACTGAAATCCAGCCCGTATGGGTCTGTAGACTGCAGAACAGCCATAAGCAGAATAGGCTGGTCAGGGCACGTGTCTGAGCAGCATCCAGAGGTGGGAGAAGAGCAGAGCCCACACGGGGAGGGGGTAACGCCGTGTCTGCCGAGCTCTGCGCTACTACACCCACAACTCTTCCAATGCCAGAGCTAAAGCTTGGTCAAGTTTCTTATGCAACTGGCAGCATAGATGGGGTCTTCAGCTTCGAAGACCTCATGTTACTGCCATATTTTGTTGGCAGCCTCCCTTTTGAGACTGTTGATAAAGAAACCGGTTACAAGATATTTTAACATTATCTGTTCAGATTGGACTGAGACATCTGCCTCTCATTCAACTCATATAGCTAGTGAGTCTTTGGGTCAGAATAAACCTAGGGTGGATGTTGAGTTTGAAATGAAAATCTGTATCTTTGGACCATCCAGTGGTCTTTAGGTTGTGACTCTTGACAACGGGCTCTGCCAAGTGAAGCCTGTCACGTACGCATCAAGGGAAACATCTCACCCTGCAGCTGGCTAAGGCTGGCAGAGAGCATGAGAAAACTACTCCTGTGGTGTAGATAAGCAGGCTTGGGCTCAAAAATCTGAAAACATGACCTATGAAGAAAGAACAGAAGAATTTGGGTTGTTTAGTCTAAAGCAGCCTGAGGGGTAGCAGAGATGGGAAGCAACGAACATGGCCTTTGGGGTCACTGTCAGTCTGCTTCTACAGGCTGTGTTATTTGCAGGGAGATGTAGGGAATGCTTCTGTTTGATGAAACCTGAAAAAAAGTAAAATCCATTTTAGGCTGGTTTTGTGAATGTCAGATTGTGCTTGTAGCAACGCTTTTACAGACATATTGCAAGCCCTTAGGGGAAAAAATACATGGCAGCCACTCGTACTACATAATTACACCAGTTAAAGCCTCTATATGATCAGTTTTAAACAGCTCTTGACTCTGAATTGGGTAGAAGTCTTCAAGAGTGGGAAGTATGCTGAGACTGCAGTGCTAAGGGGAGTTTAGCACTGGAACAAATAGTTTTTCCTAGGGTATATTTGGCTGAGGTTAGTCACAAGGATGGTCTTTGGTCATGGGCGTAGACGGGGTGTTGTGTTGGTCTACGCATGCGTCTTTATGTGCCAATTTTGTTGGATATGTGGGATACACAGGCAAGGCACTCAGTGGATTTAGAGATCTGCTTCTTTCCATTAATTATCGTGCAGTGAGATATACACTGTGTGCTAAGGACTAAAGCGGGCTAAGAACAGAGTAGAATGTTAGTCTTAACCTAGAAGTGAAATACAGATTCTCCTTTGACCTGTTCATTCACTGCCTTAGGGTGAGCAAGTCTTCCATAGCAAAATGCGCTTGCTATCTAGAGGTGTATTTGTTTTAGGATGCTATTACCCCCATTATTTGAGTTTTAGCAGCCATAAAGGAATTTATATTCCAGCACAAGATGATGTTCTTCCTTCTGTTCTTCCAGATGTATTTTGCTGTGACTTCGGAGCTGATAATAGTGTCATAGCGTCTATGATTATTCCATGACTAGTTAGGAAAATGCCTGCACTTAAATTTAATTTTAAGGGAGCTGTTTGGCAGCTTTCTGTTGAATGACCGTAGTTACTACAGCAAGAGCTACCTCCTACCTCTGCAAGCAAACACTGATGGGTTTCCTGCTGATTAAGTCAACAATAAAACTGGGAATGAACTGCTGATTGTTTTGGATTCAGCAAACAAGGAAAAACAGATTTGCAGGTCTTCAGGTAGCAGGAATGAGAGCCCAGCTTTTCAAGGCAGCTGAGCTGATCTGCAATGGAAAGGGCCATGTAGCTCCTTCCTCTTCCCTTGCACCAACCCTGGCATTCGTCTGGTTCCAAAACGTAGCAGAAACATATCCTGAATAGAAAATGATGATTTTTCTCCCTAAACTGGCTCACTGTGGGGTCACAAAAGTGCCAGAGCTGGCATAAGGGAGGAGGAAGGTATGGTGGAGGGCGAAGGGATGTCCTTTCCAGAGGCAGTGATGCTTAACTGCACCATAAAATCGCATCCTCCATTCATCTCAGCTGATTGCAGAGAAGCTGTGTGGAAACTACGTCAACTGGGATATGGCCCCAATTAATTAGGAGATGTTTTCTAAGGTAAAGCACATTGAAAGGAGAAAGCCTGGTTGTTTTTTTACTGAATGGAACCGCAGACTGTCGCATGCTTACGGCAACACCACTCGCTGGCTCCCTGCACTCAAATGTGTGTCAGGGGATTCTGCTGCAACAGCTTTCTTGCTTTAATTATATCTTTGGATGCCATGGAAGATGTTGGGATGTGTCCAGTTCTTGTCCTGTCCTTTTTTTTTCCCCTCTACATTCTGTGTTCATGAGGGAGATGGGATCAGGTGAGCCCAGGACACAACTCTTGCTTTGAAGTCAGCAGTCATTCTGCTGTAGGCATCCATGTGAGAGATTTCACTTTTAGCATGATTGTAAAGTTTTGGAAGACTCATGATTTCTGGCACTAAACTGGACTAAACAAAATCCTGTTCAAGTCTGTTGGGAGAAAAAACATCCTTACACTTGTTCTCAAGATACAACCTCCAAAAGTAATTCCCCACTTCTAATTTCTATGATGAATTCTTGCCATGTAGTTACCCTTCTAGATTTAGGACTCTTTATCTCTGTAGTTTAACCTTTCAAACAGGTAAATGCAACTAAATGTGTGGTGTTGGATTATTTTTTTTTATTTTTTTTTTTTAGAATTAGTCCCAGCATCGTGACTTTTCCATCATGTCAGAGCCCATCACGCTCAATGTTGGAGGAAAACTCTATACCACCTCCCTGTCCACCCTGACTAGCTTTCCAGACTCCATGCTGGGGGCCATGTTTAGTGGGAAGATCCCAACCAAGAAGGACAGCCAAGGCAACTGCTTTATTGACAGAGATGGCAAAATCTTCCGCTATATCCTGAACTTCTTACGAACTTCTCACTTGGACCTCCCTGAAGACTTTCAGGAAATGGGCTTACTTCGACGGGAGGTAGATTTTTATCAAATTCAGCCACTGATTGAGGCCTTGCAGGAGAAGGAGGTGGAGCTTTCTAAAGCAGAGAAGAATGCCATGCTCAACATCACCCTCGATCAGAAGACTCAGACTGTTCACTTCACCGTCCGAGAAGCACCCCAGATCTACAGCCTGTCTTCCTCCAACATGGAAGTGTTCAGTGCTCATATCTTCTCCACGTCATGTCTGTTCCTGAAGCTTCTTGGTTCCAAACTTTACTATTGCTTCAACGGAAACCTCTCTTCAATATCCAGTTACCTGCAGGACCCCAACCATTTGACCTTGGATTGGGTTGCAAGTGTGGAAGGCCTTCCCGAAGAGGAGTACACCAGGCAGAACTTAAAGAGACTCTGGGTGGTGCCAGATAATAAGCAAATCAATAGCTTCCAGGTGTTTGTGGAAGAAGTGCTAAAAATAGCCATGAGTGATGGCTTCTGCATAGATTCTTCTCATCCACATACTTCAGATTTCATGAATAATAAGATTATTCGCCTAATTCGGTACAAGTAGGAATGGCTGTTCATTATGGTGCCAGCACGGAGATAACACAGGTTAAGTGTTTCCCTTTAAAACACACTTACAGCCTAATTCAGAATCATGCTTATCTGGATTAAGAGTCACTAACAGGGAGATGATTTTCCTTTAATGTATTTACCAATACGACCTTTCAGAATATGTGCATATTCTAGATGGAAGGAATATTGTTTAGCGCCTGAATTAAGGATTGGTTCTGTCTCTGCCTCCACCTCTGACCTGCTGTACAATTGTGGGGAAAATCACTTAACTTCTGTCCTTCTTACATTTTCCAGTTGGAAAACGGGCATGATCCTCAACCTATATCGCAAGGGTGATGTGAGGGTTCAGTAATCACGGTTTGGAAGGTATCTGGAGACCAGATGCAGTGAAAGGTGCCGTGGAGCTGCAGCACAGCGGACAGCCCGGGGGTGCATTTTCCATGTCTCGCCGTATCACCTGTGCAGAGCATCCAAGAAGCTTGGTTGGATCCACAGAGAAGAAGCCTCCCCACACGCACGCACTCGATATAGCTGTAAAGGATGGTGCAAACTGCAAATGAGTAAGGGATCCTCTCTGTTTGGGTTCAACAAAGGATTTCTGTCACCATCTGAAGCTGACGGGTTTGTTTTCTGAACCCTGTGAGGAAGCCCTTGCTCTGTTCTGCTTTCAGGAAAGCTGTGTTTTAATGATGTGACTGGCACGGGGAATGACCAAGGAACCCATAGCAGAGAGAATGGTGTTCTTACAAACTGAGAAGATTGTGGCTGGTGTGTGAACTTTGCTTTGGACGCTCTTAAACCTTTACTCTGACATTCCAAAGGCATCCAAGACAACTTTTGCTTTTCTTTCTCTTACAATCTTAGATTCATCTGGAGGATGCTGCTGAAATTTTCTGAGGTGGAGACAGATTTGGGGGCAGAGGCCCCCAAATATCTTCTAAACTTTTGAGCCTCTCCTGCCTGGACATGGCCTTCTTTTGGGCATGTCTCCCTTCAGCAGTGCCTGGAGTGTATGGGATGCTCTCTGGGTAGGATGGATTCCATCTGAAAAGACAACATTCCCATCAGGTTACGCCTAGTATTTTTCATTACAAAAACAGAGGCTCACTTTTCCTATCCTGGTGCATTGAGAGATATTTTTTACATCATTGTGAAACGATCAGGTCACTAAGCTAGCGTTTTACCCACTTGCTTGGCTTTAGTGTCAGATTGTCAGAGGTAAGGCAGTGGGAAACCAGAGGTGATAACAACGGTCAAGCACTTTCCTACAAGCCCAGTCTGTGCTATAATGAAGATCATAATCCACTAGCTGCATGTTAGCTCTAAACATCATTTGTGCCACATTCAAGGTGGTTCATTCTCAGCTAATTATGTTTAAAAGTATCTCAGCTGTCTTTCCCTAACCAGATTGCTACGTGTGCATGAGAGAGCCTCTGAAACATTTCCCGTTATCTCTAATGAGATAGAAGGGAAAATGCAATAACCAAGTTTTGCATTTAGAATTTTAGTGCTTCCAAAAGTTCTTAGCACAGGGCTGCAAAGTTCAGCATTGCTTATGTTCTTGTTTCCCAGTCCATTGTTACATGAAGCTGACCTGTGAACAAGCATAAAGAAGCGGTTTGCTACTGTCGTAAAATACAGTGAGATAAATACATTTCTACTGTCCCAAGCTGTAATTGCATGAACACCACAAATCAGCATGCTGATGGTAAAAATGCACATTCTGCAGCTGTTGGCAGCCTGTTACAAACCACTTCCCCTGTCTGACTTGGTGCTAAACCAGCATGATATACGTGGGACCATGTTGTTAGGAAGCACTGACTGGGCTTGAAGCCCTCAGAGCCATTAAACCTGGCAAGTTTTGTGAATTTTGAGGATTTTAAACAGGATTTTGTGGCTAAATTCCAACCTCAGTCACCATGTTCTTCTAGTTTTACTTGCATTAGGAAGAACTTTTTTTTCCCCATCCCCATCCTGAATTATAAAGCAGGAGTAATCTGTTCCAGGGGTTGCTGCATGCCACTGACAAAGCAAAGCAACTCCGCTGTGAATCTTCTTTCTCACATGAGTTTGCCAGTCAGTTGGACACTCACAGTGATGATCTATGCAGGTAATATGATTATGATCTGTAAAATAACGTACATGAACCCTCTTTCATTAAATCTATGCCTTGAAACAGATACGCCTTTGCTGGATTTATGCTAGCAGAGCTTTTGGGGGCTGTTGGCAGTATTTCTTTTTAGCCCATGCCCTTGAGAGTAGATTTTAAATGATCTGTAACAGGAATTCTTGTATGTCAGGACTAAAATAATACTTATCTGTAGTAATTTGTTTCCTGTCAGCTTGAGTTACTCCAAGGGCAAGAGCAGTGGGCTTAAATCTCATTTGGAAGGGGGAAGAAGTCTGATCTACACCCTTTAGAGCTCTGGATCAGTACTGCTCCATTCAGTTTCAGCAAAATAAAAATATTCCCTGGGAGAGATGAATCATTACTGCATTTTCTGGTGAAAGGCATGTTAAGAGGAGTCCCCAGAAGCACTATGCATAGCTTAATGTAGAGCATTTACTCTTCCTCTTTGCCCCATCCCCTTTTTTTCTTCGGACCGTAGCAGCACCCACACTAAAAGCAGTTATACAGTTTCTTAAAAGTCTAAAGAAATAAAGAGTGCCCCAACCTGGCCTAGATAGTAACTGGGGTAATTCTGCTGACATGGAAATATGGGTCTGAATCCCCACAGACTGAGGAGAGAACTGAACCTGGGTCTTCTCCTGGAGTTATTTAACCCATCCGTCTATCATGCAAAAGATGAACCACTTGAATACGCATTTATCTGTGCTCAGGTGACTAAATCAGGCAAAGGTACAGCTGGCCCCAAATCTCTGTCATTTATTATGTGTGGTGCAGTCGACACACTGGAGGGAAGGGATGCCATCCAGAGGGACCTTCACAGGCTTGAGAGGTGAGCACCTGCAAACCTCATGAAGTTCAACAGGGCCAAGTGCAAGTTGCACATGGGGCAGGGCAATCCCAAACACAAATACAGGCTGGGCAGAGAATGGATTGAGAATGGAAGGAGAGTCCTTCTCCTGAGGAGAAGGACTTGGGGGTACTGGTTGATGAGAAGCTCAACATGACCCAGCAATGTGCATTCACAGCCCAGAAGGCCAACCGTATCCTGGGCTCCATCAAAAGAAGCGTGGCCAGCAGGTCGAGGGAGGGGATTCTGCCCCTCTACTCTGCTCTGGTGAGACCCCACCTGGAGCACTGCGTCCAGCTCTGGAGCCCTCAGCACAAGAAGGACATGGAGCTGTTGGAGCGGGTCCAGAGGAGGCCACAACAATGCTCTGAGGGCTGGAGCCCCTCTGCTATCAAGACAGGCTGAGAGAGTTGGGGTTGTTCTCCCTGGAGAAGGCTCCGGGGAGACCTTACAGCAGCCTTCCAGTACCTGAAGGGGGCCTACAAGAAAGCTGGAGAGGGACATTTTACAAGGGTGTATAGTGATAGGACAAGGGGTAATGGCTTTAAACTGAAAGAGGGTAGATTTAGATTAAATATAAGGAAGAAATTCTTCACTGTGAGGGTGGTGAGGCACTGGAACAGGTTGCCCAGAGAAGCTGTGGATGCCCCATCCCTTCAAGTGTTCAAGACCAGGTTGGACGGGGCTTTGAGCAACCTGGTCTAGTGGAAGGTGTCCCTGCCTATGGCAGGGGGGTTGGAACTAGATGATCTTTAAGGTCCCTTCCAACCCAAACCATTCTATGATTAGTATGCAGAGAGATGCAAAATTTCCAACAAGTGTAAAGACATGAGTGAAGACGGGCTTTGGGAGGAATAGAACTTAAGATACCTCTACATTCCTAAGCAGAATAAACATCTTTAAGCATGAGATACTATTTATAATGCCACAGTCATTCTGCATGCTAATCGAGTATTTGAAATAAGGGGTAAGTGAATCACTTGTGATTGCAGTCAAACATATGTTATACAAAGGCAGTTGCTATTTCAAACTACACACTAAGCTAAATTTATAGCTGCTCCTTAATTTTGCAGTCTGTGAGTTACATTATAATGACTGTTTATAGGAACGTTCTCTCTCCAAAACATTTGTTCCCTTTTTATCTAGATAGCGGGCTTTTGTTTACCTTTGTTTTCTGAGCCCTAGACGTGTAACTTGTTTTTGTTTACCAGTCAACAGCACTGATGATTCTTCTCGTTTTCCTGAATTGAAGAAAAGCGAACATAAACAAAGCCATATTAAGTACAGCGCAACCCCAACACTAGTCATGAAAAGCACTTGGCATTTCTTAGCAGTAACATCTAAAAATTATTTCACTGTTGAGTGGAATATTCATTCTCTGAACAAACTAATTTTTTTTCCTGTAAGGGCTTGAGAGCAAGGAAAGGATCTAGTGAGGTTTTTTTCCCCTTAAAGTTTGAAGGGTGCTTTCTTCCACGTCTCGGTGCGTAACTCCTGTTCTGATTCTGCCATATGCCCGTCTCCCTCAAAACCTTCATCTACAAAATGAGGCTAAGTCCTGCACTTTTTTTTAAATGCCCTAAATGCTGAGAGACCCACTGAATAGAGAGATCAATAGCGTTAGAGCAGAAAAATACCAGAGTTAGGGTAGATGATAAACAAGTGATTAGCTGTAGTCTAATGGCATTTTCGGATGTGGGCATGTGCATAGCCCAGTGGGATTTCTTACGTGACAAAAAGATTATTATGAAGCATCTTAGTAGAGTCCAGAAAGAATCACTCATGAATTTCTCTATGTGTTTTTAGGCTTGATAGCTTTTAAATATCTAACAATGCCCAGTTATAATGAAGGGACTGAAACCATACATAAATACTAAGACATCTTTAGTTCACAAAGCTGTTGTTAAAGGTCATCAGGAGTCGGCGAGAGGACTGTTTGTTGTTGCAGGCGATGGTAGGGAAATAAAAGAAATAAGTGTAAAAAGTCAGACCTGAAAGAATTCACATGTTAACAAGAAATCCAGGATTTAGAAGGGAGAGAATAAAGAATTTTGATGTGTTCAGGGAAAAAAAAACAGCAAGATAACAATGGAGACAAAGATTTTGCTATGGAAGGAGGCTGCAATCAGAATGACTCACCGGTCCTTTCCAATTTTAATCTCCTGTTATGCAACTTAAATACTGGTCAAGCCAAGAGTTATGCTAGTAACTTGTCAGGAGCAGACAGCTTTCCTTCAATTCGCATGTGCTTTAAATCACCGAACATACGCACTGCTGTAGTTACCCATATTTTAACTGGGTTGCCGAGTATAAATTGCTGCGCGAGTTCACTGGCAGTAAATACCTGCAATCAATCAGATTTATTCCCGCTCTAGGAAAGGCTGGTGGGGTCCGTATGTAAGGTTGTTGGGAGTGATAAATATTGCCTTCAGCCCATGCCATAGACTGTGGAAAATAAATCTAGAATCTTCTGATATTTCACAGATAAATGGGGAAGTTATGAAAAAGACTCCTTTGGAGAGTTTCATTTTCACCCCATCCCTTTGAATTTGGTGTCACTGCTCAAAATTTCAATATATTTTGAAATATTTAACTGCCATTCTGTAAATGATTCCCCTGTCCACACACTGATGGTCACAAACATGCAGGGTACGACCAGTGCTAACATGTGGCCCTCCCAGTAAAAGTCTCGTATGTGAATTGGTACAGGCAGTCATGTAGATATTCTGTGCAAGAAGGGCTAGATGGATCATAAATATGCAGATCATGTTCTCCGATTTGCTTGGGAATAACACGAGGGATGGTTTTCCTATGAATTCAGAAAAAAAAGGAGCCTTAGGGGAGGGCTGTATGGAGTAACTCCTTTTCTCTTCCTCCTCTTGCCATTCCCCTCCCTCTTATTTTCTTGCTTCTACTCCAAACTGTAGGATTTTCCCATTGATGAGAATTTGATCCCCAATTCACTAAAAGCCATGCTTTTGAATGAATACTATTTGGAAAGTGTCAAAAGATGGTTTTTATTTCTTACCACTTTCACAGAGAGCCCGTAGGGCTATTGCATTGAAAAATCTGGTTGCATTTCTCTGCCTGTAACTCTTTTCTGAACTGTTACTAATATGTATTTTAGAAAACAGTAAATAAAATGTGAACAACGCAGGAGATGCTCTGCTGACATACATTTCTTGAGAGAAAAGCATGCAGCCATGTTTGCTGAATCTGTAGCTTTTCCTCTCTCTTAAGGATTTTACACAGTGCGTCTCCGTGGCTGAGAATTGTAGGAAGCTCCCAAAAATGTGCAGTTGTAGAAAACTTGGATGAATAAGCCTTCCTAAATAATCAAAACCATTTTAAATGCATTAGTTCATTTATGTTTCAAACATTTATAAACAGGATTCATTTCTCCAATGAAAACCCTTCTAAACCCTAATGCTTTACTGCTGGGCTCCCCGGCACCCTGCCCGACATCGCAGAGGGGATGCAAAGGAGCATCCAGAGAGATCCTAAAAGATTACCCAGACCCAGGGTGAGCCAGAGCCCTCCATCTCTTTAACCATATCCCAGGGACAGGGGAGTCTCCTGCAAGAAGCAGTGGCTGATGTTGAGCCCTGTAGGAACAGCACTTCTCAGCTCTAGTAAACACACAGAAGGAGCATGAAGGGATGGAGTTGGGGCTGCACTCAGGTGATGCGAACCCTGTGTGAGACCAGTAATGATGAACGTGGAACTGGCACCACAGCCTGTCCCCTCCTCACCCTCACCGAGATGCTGGACACCAGGAGCACCCCAAGCCCAGGCAGCTGCAAGTACAGCCCCACAGCATCCCCACACCACCCAACCCAATCCTGCGTCACCCAGGCCCAGCACCGCCTAAGTCCACACATGGTCCCACAGCCAGCTAACCCCACACCACCCAGGATCACCAACCACCCAACCCCACTGCTGGTCCCACACCACCCGATCTGACATCGCCCAGGCCCCATGCCACCCAACCCCACACCACCCAGGATCACCAACCACCCAGCCCCACTGCTGGTCCCACACCATCCGATCCGACATCGCCCAGGCCCCATGCCACGCAACACCATACCTGGTTCCACAGCCACCCAACCCCGCTGGTGGTCCCACCTCACTCAACCCCACCTCACCCAGGTCCTGCCCTGCCCTGCCCCACCCCAC
>VYZW01039323.1:0-17023 GCA_013401315.1 Balaeniceps rex | reverse complement strand
GGGCGCATGCGCGGCCGTCCTGTCAGCGCGGGGCGGGCCATGGCGGCGGGCGGCCGGAGCTGGTTCCGCGCCCTGGCGCTCGGCGTGTCCTTCCTCAAGTGCCTCCTCATCCCCGCCTAGTAAGGAGCTCCCCCGGGGCTGAAGGGGGGGTCTGCACGGCCTGTCAGCCCCCCCAGGTGGCGGGTGGCTTCCACTGCCCCTCAGGGCGGATGGGGGCATGGGCCGGCGTGGTGCGGCGGGTCCTGAGGCGGGGGGCCCTGATGTCCTGAAGGTCCTTATTTCCTTCGGGCGCTTGTGGGGAGCGGGGTGGTGCTGGATGGTGGTGTGAAACAGCTTTGCTTTTGTGTCTGGAGGGGCTTACAGCCCGTTCCGGCTGGCTGCTCTTCGGGAGGGCCTTTAAATGTGCTGAAACGCTAACGCTTTTTATCTTTAAAAGATGCTGTAGCTTTTTCCCCTCAAAAAAAAAGTCAAATTGCTATAAAAAGTCAGTCAAAACCCGGAATTTTGGCATTAATCGTCAGGAAAGGCCAAGCTAGACAAGCTTCTTGTCCTATAGTCACCTGTGTATGTCCTTGGCACAAAGTTCATGCAGCATCTTTGTTACTGTTTGAGTTACTTGATCAAAGGCTTGCCCTAGAGCTGATCAGTGTAGGCTTCCTTTTTATCTGCCTGTGGTGATGTGCTCTGAAATGTTTCTCCTTTAAATCCATGTACATGACTGTTAATATAAACCTTCTGTAGTTATTCCACAGATTTTGAAGTACATAGGAATTGGCTTGCCATCACTCACAACTTGCCCCTCTCTCAGTGGTACTATGAAGTAAGTACATGTTTGGGTTTTTTTTTTTCAGCTGTATGTAAATTATAGGCACATTGGGTATGTCTGCCTGTTTGAATGCTAGAGGAGAAAGGCTTTTATCTGCAGAAAGTACATCATGGATGCTGATGGTTGGCAGCTGTATAGCAGTGGTTCAAAAGCATACCAATCACGATTTGTTGGCCCTGTGTAACTTTTAGTTAAAAAATGAGAATTGTTTGGGGGAGCTGCTAATACTTATGAAGGTGAAATGGAAAAGACAATTAAGGCACATGGATTATTAGCAAAGCTGTGTAACACAGGAGCAAGTTCCATGGTAGTCCTAAATTGCTGCTCTCTTCGCTCTTGTCATTAATGATACGCAGTTATCACGATAAAGAATGAATCGTATAAATGGCTATATACATTATGAAATCAATCGCTGTATTGAAGTTTTGAGCCTCTGCTGGTGCAGTACTAGCATGCATCGATTTTAATCTAGATGAATCACCTTCAAGTTGATGATAGACTCAGCCTACACAATTGGGTTTTAATATGTCTCACAGTATCTCCTGGAGTTCTGGGATAAATATCATAGTCTCTAGTACTCCTCCACATAAGCATCTGGGAATGGTGTATCCAGGAGTAAATGATTTTTGTGGGTCAGAACTTTTTGACAGGCTGTTCCAATACTATAAAACAAATTTCTACGATGCCAGTGTGATCCCGGTGCCAAAGCATAGGATGCCTTTCGGCAGCATAACATAAACATTTGGGAACATGTGTGCCGACAAATATACCCCATCCCAACCTGCTCTGTTCCTCCTTCCTCCTCTCCTATTTCCACAGCCAAGGAGTTAATCATTGGTCAGGACATAATAACTGTCCTTATGGGAAAAGATCAAATAATGCCATTTGATCTTCATAAGGTCTTATTAGAATTAAGACTTGTTGACTAATGAGTAGAAATAATTTTGAGACTGTAACAAGGCTGATTGTGCTGGTGATTCCTCTGATGTAGACAAATATTCACTGTGAGCTATTTTACTGAGATTTTTTAATATTGACACTATTACTGTGAGTTGATTTATAAAGAACAGACAATGGTATATTGGTTAGGTTCAGATACACAAAATGTTGTTTAATCTCTTTCTACTGATCAAGAGACGTCCCATCCCTCTACCAGCACTACAGAAGAACAGCTCAAATCATGTTCAGCACCATACAGCTGGCTACTTTATTGTGAAGTACTTTCTGTTAAATAGAGGCTACTGAGATAAAAATCCATCAACTAAGTTGCTGTGATGAACTGTACCTGAAGGACTGTAAACAGCATGGATTGTGTCAAATTAGTTAATCTCATTTTGTCTTTAGGCAACTTCGGAATGGACCCTGGATTATCCACCGTTCTTTGCTTGGTTTGAATATGCACTTTCACACGTTGCCAAGTACTTTGACCCCAAGATGTTGGTTATAGAAAATCTAAATTACACCAGTCGCGCAACCGTCTTCTTCCAAAGATTTTCTGTCATCTTTACAGATATCCTTTTCATATATGCAGTTCGTGAGTAAGTCTTAATGTTCTAATTTTAGGGACAGTGGGTAGTCACTAATATATGGACTTTTTCTACAGTAACAACAAATAATTATTTGTACAAATAAGCTTGAAATGCATGGAAATATCGAAGTTGCTTTAACCTATTCAAGGAGAAATTTGGAACACGCTGCTAAACACCAGATAACTTTTTGTTGTTCTTGGAGAGGCTATTGCTGCACATGCGGTCAGATGTGTACGCATTCAGACATTAGCTGCAGTTTCATGCATTACAGGTAGTTTGTTTCTGTCACTGGGTTCATTTTGTAGGAGCTGCAGGACAGCTTGGGTGCACCCAACTGGTTTTTTCCTGTTACTTTTCTTATTACTTTGTTCTAGAGTAGAAGCATAAAGGAAACTTGTGACAAAATGCCAGTATCATCAAATATGCAAAGTCACTCCAGTGTTTTTGTTATTCTTGATGATAAACTGATTATTCCAAGTCAAATTTAGCAATATTAAGACTGTATGTTTTCAGTGTGCCCTGACTTTGTGAAGAAGTGTTTATCTTGCACCTGAAGAATAGAGTGGGAGAGATGTTTTGAGAATTGTATTGCCTATCTTAATGATTTGGCTGTAACAGTCTTCCCTCATTTTATTCTATCTGCTCAAAATCTGGGTAGAAAGTTCTCTGTTGCACTGGAGCACTACCTAAGCTCCTTTATTTACGTTCTTTATTTGAAATGGGCTAGCTTTACGTTGTGACTTTTTGCGTTTATTTTTTTGACTCAAAGGTGCATGAATGATCTGGCTTTCTTAAAATGGCTCTACTAATAGTAGTTCACCACAAATCATCCACAACTTTTTAATCTGAAATAACCTTACCTTCAAAAATAATATGGACCATACAGCTTCTCACTGAGAAGTAATGTCTTTAACCAACATAAATAGCTCATAATATTGGGTGGGGGCCAAGAAGAGGTTAATGTCCAACTGAGGACCTTAAATCTAACTTGGTACGTTGTCTCCAGACGTAGCAATACATTGTTTGCTCATGAGAAGTTGATAGCAAACAGGTTATGACAACTATATGGTTATTATTGAATGTGAGACTTGAACCCAAGACTAAGTTACTTAACATAAGCTTTAGCATGTGGAACCTACTACAGCTGTTGAAATTTAAAATCCTTTTTTTACTAAACTTTATTCATGATACTGTATTCTCGTGACAAATTTAGCAAGGACTTTATCATTGCCTTCCATCCTAATAAAATAGTTTTCTTCAGGTTAAGTACACTTCTCCACTCTTAAAAGCAACAATGTTTTTGTTGGCTGTGTCAATTAAGATTTCTGTTTTGTCTGCTCTTGTTCAGGTGCTGCAGATGTGTAAATGGGAAACGAGCTGCAAAGGATGTCCTGGAAAAACCAACATTTATTCTTGCCGTTCTGCTCTTGTGGAATTTTGGGTTGTTAATTGTGGATCGTATCCTTTCAAACCGTTGCGGGTTGTTTGTGGTTTTGGAGTTTTTTTAACAACCTGTTACAGCATGTGGTACAAACCTGTGAATGTTATTATTACTGTCACAGCAAGTAACACTTGCACCCAGCTCTTCTGGGGTTAGTTGTATAACTTCATGTTTTCATTAGAATAATTATTTGGCAAAATGGAAATTTTTTTGGTCTGATTTGCCAGAACTGCAGGAGGACCAGTCTGGCAGCAGCATGCCTGTTCCTGCTGGCTGCTCCTCCTCTGCCTGCCTACAGCAGTATTAGCAGAGAGCCTTTTTTTCCTGGGTGCAGTTCTAGGTTTGTCCCATGGCAAGGAAAATCTCTACAAGTGCTTTATGTTCAGGCTGTATTCAGCTGGTTAATGTTACATGAGAATTAGCAAGTTTGGTTTTTTTAAAGAGGATATAAAAACACCCCTGGAAGATCCAATTATTGTGGGTCGGTCTTGACATAATGTGCATTGATCTAGCCGAGGAGGGAACAGAGGGGGGAAAACAACTGTAATTCTTTCATGGGAAGGACTAATTTTTTTCTGTCCCAGTCCTTGCTTAAGTTGCCTGCTTACAGGTGGTAGGTGATAAGTGAGGGCTGCTGTCTCCATCCATTAACCAATGTGAGGCAGAAACTAATATTTAAAAACTCAAAAAATGGAGAATTAACCTTTTATTTGTTTTGGCTTATATCATATAAGTTGCATGATACATATGTGGTCAGATTGTTATGCTTTGTTTCATCAAGATAATGTCCTAATATTAGTAGATTTTCTGTCTGTGCTTACGGGTATGGTTAAGTAATGACTTCATGCCTATGTGGAGTGAATTTAAGGTTGCTTTCTTGATTTAAGTTCCATTTTAATTTGAATTTATTGTTTATATGTTTGAGTCTCCCCAGAAGACTGATAGTAGTAAAGAAAGCTTACTTTGTTATCTTCTTGACTCCAATTCAGATATTCACTTTCAGTACAATGGCTTTCTGTTTGGGCTGATGCTTCTTTCTGTTGCCCGACTATGTCAGGTAAACTTGAGTGGCTCTTTCCTGTTGTTGCTGTGTGTGTTTTAGGTGCATTAATTACCTTCAATATAAGCAGCTCAATGAAGTGGTTGAACGTGGCTGGAAGTTGAGGTGTACTAAACTGGATGTCTAATTATTTGTTGAGTTTTGGGGGGAAGAGGAGTACTGGAAACTCACCATAATTGCTTGCTGATGCCGCAGCATTGCAGTTCCTTGTGAGAAAGCTAAATTCTGTGTTATACCAGAGCAATGTGGCACGGTTTCCTGCCATCTTATCTTCTTCCAAGCCACCAGTCCTTAGAAAACATACCTCTGAAGCTGCGGGGAGGTGAGGTCTATCCCAGTTTTCCAAGTATCATGTGATGATACAGGTTCCTCCTCCGTATCTGTTGTGCACGATGCTACAGAGATTGTAATTTGAAGTAAATACTCATTTCGTTTTATGCCTATGATAAATGTCCTGTCACCTTAGGAGTACAACAGAGGACTGTTAAAAGTTAGGACAAAGGGAGAACAAGTAGAAAAAGCTCGTGTCTTGTTTTGTTTTGCCTTCAGAAAAGATACTTGGAGGGTGCTCTTCTTTTTGCTGTTCTTCTGCATTTCAAACACATCTACGTGTATGTGGCCCCAGCATATGGCATTTATTTGTTGCGATCCTATTGTTTTACTGCAAATAATGCAGGTAAGATGGGGTTTTCCTCACTTGCTTTTGGGGGATTGTGCTAATTAGTGGGGCCTGGGGAAGACTCAAGACATGCAGATACCATTGGAACAAAATGGCTGTGGGCTGAATGAAAATTCTGCTTGGGTAGCGGAGTTAGTAAGATCTTTAAAGATCTTTGAAATTTATTTGTGTCTGTAAAATTCATGTTTCTAGGGAGTTCTTTATTAAGAAAAAGCAACATGAACAAATGGCAGGTGGCAGTTTGAAGCCACAAGAATTATTCTAGATATGAAATGATTAGACAGCATCGGAAGCTATTTCAAAGTCCTTCTTTGAGTTTCTTTCTGCTTCTTAGCACTGAAACGTGTCCGATACTCCTCATGTGAGCAGAGAAGGTACTTCTCTTGAAAGAGAAAAATACCAAAAGTTTGTATAATGCAGGAGCTGCAATGTGGAAAAAATAAATGCAAACTAACTGTCGAAGGAAGCAGCTGAATGTATTGACATAAAAGGCTACATGCTTCTGTTAGAATAGGTGCTAGCAATTTGCTGTTGGCATGGAATGCTTTGTCTCCCTCCCCACTTGCTGCAGTAACTGTTTTCATAATCTGTTTGCTTCTTGCAGATGGATCCCTGAAGTGGAGAAGTTTCAGCTTTCTTCATGTAACTCTTCTGGGGTTGATCGTCTGTCTCGTTTCTGCTCTTTCAATGGGCCCCTTCATAGTGCTGGTAATAACCTCTTTTTCACCTGTTATTCCCCAGAACTGTTAGAAAATTGCGTTATAAAAATATAAACCATGTCTCAACTAAAGAGACCATTTCTTTCTTGTTTTTTCTGTAGGGCCAGCTGCCTCAAGTCATTTCACGGCTTTTTCCTTTCAAGCGAGGCCTCTGCCATGCTTATTGGGCCCCTAACTTCTGGGCTTTGTACAATGCCATGGATAAAGCACTCACAATTTTTGGTACAGTATGCTAATCTTGCTATTTGGTGCCTATTTGCAGATAGAGCTCTCTGGATTCTAGTCTTCCCCATTTGAAATGCAGGTAGTAAATTACATTTTCAGATTGCCTTAAATCATCTGATTGTATAATCCAGTGCATGATACGTTTCCAGTGCTAGGTCAGAAATCAATCTTCCCTCTCTATCTTTTAAAAAAGAACAAACTTGTCTGTGTACTTCATTTTCTTCATTAACATTTATCAGTTTATGCTCTCTTTATGTTTTATTTTTAGGTGTGAAGTGTAATTTTCTTGATCCCACAAAAATTCCTAAAGCCTCAATGACGGGAGGGCTGGTTCAAGAATTTCAGCATACTGTCCTCCCTTCTGTGACTCCACTGGCAACGTTAATCTGTACTTTCATATCTATATTGGTAAGAACAAATAATATTTTTGGAAACTTGATGTGTTTTGTCCCCCATTAGTTTTATTAGCATGCAGTTCACATGAATTTTAATTCCAGGGCAGCAAATAAGTTTTCTTTAAAACCAAAATTAAAATAATACAAACAATTATTAGGATAAATGTGGAATTAATACCTTTCTTGATACACAATATCACTTCCTTCAAGTATGGCTAAAATTATGGCCTGTGTCAGCTCTAGAACAGTTAAGAGATTAAAAGCAATCTTGGATCAAAACCACTCTGCATGCTGAGCTAGTAGTAACTTTTTGTGATAAAAGGTGGTTGAACTACAATGTGAGTAGAGATACTGATGGAACTGTTTGGGCAGCTTACTGTGTTCCTAACAGCATGAGCTACAGGTAAGCGTAGTGTTCTTCATGTGACAAGCAAAGAATTGAAGGTTCAATAAGTAATTACCTGGATACAGAGTCGTTTGCACTCTAACGAGCAACTAGCCTTTAACTGGAAATCTTTGTTTCAACACCTTTATGTAGTAACTTTGATAAAATGAGTTCAGCGGCATGGATTCAAAGACAGTTCTTGCAACAGAAATAACAGGGAGTTGGCTGTTGTCTTTCAGTCTATTTTTTCCCTCCTGTTATACTGATGAAGTCCTTAAGGCTCTACTCGTATATCCAGATAGATACGCTTCCTCCAGTGCTATAAAATGCTTGTGCCACACAAGCACAACCTGGGTGCAGTGCTGTTTATTAACATTGAAAAAATCTCATTGGACAATGGCTTGTGTTCAGGATTGCCAGACTTTTCACTGAAGTCCTGTTTTTGCCTGTTGTTTCTAGCCCTCTGTTTTCTGTCTTTGGTTTAAACCTCAAGGGCCCAGAGGCTTTCTTCAGTGCCTTGTTCTTTGTGCGTTGAGCTCCTTCATGTTTGGCTGGCATGTGCATGAAAAAGCAATACTCCTTGCTATTCTGCCTTTAAGGTAAGTGAATGTCATACGTAGTAGTTGGCCAAACTGAACCTGCATCCACTTGTTGAGGATTTCTCCATGAGGCTCACTTTGTTTTCAGTATATTTCAGAAAACAAACATGTTTATAGAATGTCTTAAGCTGTCAAGGTTTAGTATGCTTGAAGTAAATTAATTTCAGGCACAATAAAATGCGGCTGCCTTAACAATAGAATGTGCTGCTGCAGGTATAGCATATGTAGGAAACCAATGTGGTCTTAAACAAACAAACCGTATCTTTTATGACATACTAACACTGGCTTATACTTCGCAATAGTTTGCACTGACAGAAACTTTAAGTAGAGCTTTATTGGGAGTAGCTGATTCCTGTGTCAGCTCTGTGGGGCACAGCAAAACTTTGTACTAATTTACAGATGATGGGAAGAACAGAAGCAGACGGTGTTGGGGTGATTAAGTGATCAGTTTAGGAGTCTGACACACAGGCCTTCCCACTACATACACTCTTTTCTGTCTCTTTGAATGCTGAGTTGTATTAAGATACATAGTATTCAGCAAATCTCTGTGTTTTGATTCAGATGTTTGATTGCTGTTAGAATAATGCAAAAAAAAAAACCAAAACAAACAAACCCCAAAACAAACCATGCTTATGAAAGAATGGGGTTCAGACCTTAGGCTGCATGTGGACCTGCAGTTCTTAAAAGAATTCCTTTAGCTTCCCCCTTGAAGCCTCCTTTTCTTAGTGACAGCTTGGGCGCAGGCTTGATAAAACTTCTCACTCGTGACATGGTGGACGAAAGCGGGCGGCTTTCTTAGGATCGTTTGTTTCCCCCACTGTTATTACTTGTTGTGGTTTAACCCGGCAGGTGCTAAACACTACACAGTTGTTTACTCACTCTCCCCTTCCCTGGTGGAATGGGGGAGAAAATCAGGGGGAAAAAAAAAGTAAAATTTGTGGGTTGAGATAAAGACAGCTTAATAGGACAGAAAAGGGAGGGAAAATAATAATATACAAAATAAGTGATGCACAATGCAATTGCTCCCCACCCACTGACCGATGCCCAGCCTGTCCCTGAGCAGCAATCGCTGCCCCTCGGCCAACTCCCCCCAGTTTATATACTGAGCATGATGTCATATGGTATGGAATAGCCCTTTGGCCAGTTTGGGTCAGCTGTCCTGGCTGTGCCCCCTCCCAGCTTCTTGTGCACCTGGCAGAGCATGGGAAGCTGAAAATGTTCTTGACTAGTATAAAGACTACTCAGCAACAACTAAACCATCAGTGTGTTATCAGCATTCTTCTCAAACTAAATCCAAAACACAGCACTATGCCAGCTACTAGGAAGAAAATTAACTCTATCCCAGCTGAAACCAGGACATTACTGCATTTGTGCAGTACATTCGTTGTGCCCAAAAAGTCCAAGACCTATTCGTTGCCTGTCTTGGGGCTTTGCCTTTTGAAGAGAAAAATTAATTGGCTTGCCTGGCTTGAAGCATTTGACACTGCTGTCATACTCAAGTTTGGCAAGCATGCGTAGTTATTTAAGTTATTTTTCTCTCTGAATAGGTAAGTTTAGAGATCTACTGTGGCAGGGACAAATTTAAAAATATTGTAGTCTTTTAGCTGCTGGGCACTTCAAACCTTGATGAGTGCTGTGGTTTGTAGTTAAAATGCTAGGTAGCTTGTTCAGGAGCCAGCTGAGGAAAAGGACCTTCTGCACTATGCTTGATAAGAACAGTATGCAGTTTCTACCGAAAGGACTTAATGCCTCGTTTGGAGAGAAGTGAGGCTATAGTTCTTAAGCTGCCTGACCAGTATTGCTACAAACTGCATTGTCCTGTTCAGAGATTTAGCGATGTTTAAACTCTTGAAGTGGGGAATTGTGGGAGGGAGGGAATTAACACTGGAAAAACAAAAGGAAGGAGGAAAAAGTAGGGATGACAATGTTGGCAGCCAGCTGGCAAAGGAAAAAGACCATTAGTAGGAAACTCCAGGCCTTTCTGATGTTTGTGTTCAGTGGGTGTGTGGTTTTCTGGGGAAGGGTTTCCTGGCTGATTTTTCTCCTGCATTTTTATCTCTGAGGCCACGTGGTTTGGAAGCAGGAGACTTCATCACAGGTCCAGTGTTTGGAGGGACTGGGGTTCTGTGAAACTATTTGACCTGTTCTTCGGTCTCTTGTGAATTGTGTACTGTTTAGCTGAAATTAAGTTTCTTTGCTAAAAGATAAAAGCATAACAAATTCTTGTCATTTTTAGCTTGTTGTCTGTTCAGAGAGCAAAGGATGCTGGCATCTACTTGATTCTGACAACTACAGGGCACTTCTCACTTTTTCCGTTGTTGTTCACACCACCAGGTAAAGTGTTTTCATTCTTTCTGTGCTTTCATCTTGCTGCTTTAGGGTTTTTTCCAGAGATGACGTGCAGGTAATGGTTTTAGACTATTTTTATGTAATAAGTGGAAAGTTGCAAGAGGCTGTATGTCAGCCTGTTTCCATAAATACAAACTCTCCAACTGGTGAAAAGAAATGTTGGTTTAAAAAGCTGTAGAAGAGCGGTAGGCTTTAAGTTGAAATAGAGATGGGGAAATTGTCATAGTCAATACTTGTTATCCCTCATTCTGCCACAGTTCTAGAAACTTCCCCCTGTCTAACATAACCATGTGAAGCAAAAGTGATAAAGGCAGTTTGAAACAGCAAAGCTGACAGGCTGTTTTCCAGCTGACTACTACTTCATGCTATCAGTAATCTGCTTAAACTAAAAAATTGTGCAGCAGCATCGGTTAAATGAGTATGTGTAGGGACAGATTTGTCTCTGTGACCAAAAGCTATTCCTTCCTCCCCTTGTGCTTCACTTAAACCCTAGGCCATCATAGCTACAACACCACCGTCGCACTGTATTGGTTGTCACTCTTCTGGGAGAGTTCAAATCCAGACACTCAGGCTCTTGGTCTGATGATAATGCTTATTTGCAATAGCAAAGCTGCTGCCTTGAGAAATGAGAAACTTCCTCTGCCTTCTCTATTACTTAATTTTTTAATCTACCACGCAACCTAGAACTAGATAGCATTGATTTGGCTGTCACATTTATGTTTTAAGCTTCCCAGCCCGCTAATTTCTGATCTGCTTTTTTAATAGGAAAATCTTATTTGCAGTGCTATTATATTGTAATTATAATTAGTGTGTTCAGTATGTTAATACTGAATTGAAGTATATTGCAAATGCTTGGCACTTGCTTTAGTAAATATCTATGCTTATTTTTAGGTGTCCTAAGCAGTAAAACATTTAGTTCTGTTTGGAGAAAATTAAGTTGGGCAATACAAGTGTGGCTGTAGGATTTAAAGATACTGTAATTTATATGGCAAAAGGTTTTTATAATTAATTTTAAAAGTACGTTATGTTCCTTGTATTTCAGAACTTCCAATTAAAATACTGCTTATGCTGCTGTTTACTGTTTATAGCTTCTCTTCGTTGAAATCGCTATTCAGGTAACTGAAGAAACTTGTTCCCAAAGCCAAGAACAAAACCATTTCTTCGGTCACTAGGAACAGTGTTGTCGTAAGGGCAAACAGCACAGAAAACTGATGCCAAAGTATCAAATTGAAGTATTATTAGTCAAAAGATGCCACTGCCTCTGTCCTCTTCTCAGGAGGCAAGGCTTAAGTTAAGATTATTATAGCATGTCCTTGTAATGTTTGAATTGTGACAGCTACCTGGATAGTCCCCACAGGCTGTAAATCCCCACCTGCTTGATGTGCTGTTAAAGCACAAAGTTGTAATCTTGTAGCCTGTGAGGATAATTCAATATTGGAGCACTTACTACATTGAGTTGTCTAGAGATTGTTTATCTGTGCTAGCAGTTATAAATACTGCTGCGGCTTTTTGCAGTGGTACTTCATATTTTCATGTGTGGAAGGGACAGGTTGTAAATAACATACATTTACAAGCTGTAATTTGTCAACAAATCTCCTGCGAACACTTGGTTGTCAGAACATACAATTCCCCAAATCATCTGGCGTATTTATACAGGCTGTTGAACTCTTAGCTGCTTGACCAAAGATAGCGCTTATCCTTAGAACCCCTGTAGTCTCTGCTTTTTTTATTTCCCAGATTTTTCATGGTGAAGCTGGGCTGTAGTGAACGATCTGTCGGAAATGCTATAAACCTGTATTCACTACCTCAGTCACCTGCTTTTTGTAGGTGATCCTCTTCCAACCAGACTCTTTTTTTCCCCCTTAGCGTTCCAGAATTCAATCATTCTGTCTCAAAAGCTCTAACTAAAAACCTCTGGAGGAGCTTAGTTTCTGTCTAGAGATGGAGCTTTTGCAAGTTTCTTCTTCCTAACTTTCAAAAAAAACCCAGATTCCTTCCAGAAGAACATAAATTCCCCTGTAAACTACCTGCAGTCAAACCCCTGCCACCAATGTCCCTTGCAAGAGAGATTGGCTCATACATCCTACAGAAAGCTTGGGGGAAGGGAGCAGGGGTTAAGGTAAGTCTGATGTTTCCAGTCTTTGGACATAGAACAGCTTCCATGGAACAAACATGTATGAAGGTTTCTTTTCAGTTATTTGCTGGAATGATGTGCAGTGAAGCAGAGCAGCTGTTGAGATTTCTACTTAGATTCCAGGGCATCTTGGAACTTGGTGTAAAAGCCATGTGATAAGGAAATTAGCTGTACTCACTGTTATCACATATTTTCCTACTGAAGCTCTTTAAATTGTTATTTAAAGCCTTATTGTGAACTAATGGCAGATATTCTTTGCACTGGTCACAAGTGATAGCTAAAAACAGAAGTTCTTTTCAGTTAACAACACGTATTTTAACACTATCTTTTTTTTTTTTCTTAATTCCTCTGACAGGAGAGAGAGGCCTCTCCTTAACTGGCTTGAAACAATCTACCTCATCCAACTAGTGCCTTTGGAAATCTTCTGTGAAATTATATTTCCTCTGACCCCCTGGAAACAGCACTTTCCTTTTGTCCCTCTGTTGCTGACCTCCGTATACTGTGCTCTGGGCGTCACATACGCTTGGGTGAAACTCTACATCTCTGTCTTGACCGAACGAATTTCTGTTCGACAAAAGGCTGAGTAAAACCGCAGTGTTGGGACCACTCCCAAGTTTGAGGGGATTATCCGGCATGGTGAGGGGTTATCACAAGGACATACAACTCTCGATAAGACGCAGTGTACATGTACCATCGCCACGAAGGGGAGTTTTTCTTCCAACACTTCTACACTGCCCAACGAGGATACCTCTGATCAGAAGCGCTCGGCACAATAACATGGGACATGGTGAGATGCCACTTGCCATGGAAAAACTGTGAAGCTTAATGAGGTCCAGACTTCTGTCCCGAGGAAAAACCTGCCCGGCTTTCCTATTAGTGTTTGTATTCGAATAAAAATCGGTGTGGCAAATTACAAGGGATCATTGCTGTGTAGAAGAGAGCATACTACCTGCATTCTGTGGAATATGTAAATTAAAAACTTGATATTTTTTTTGTTTGAGCATTTCTTGTGGTTTTTTTTTTAATCTCATGTCTAAGCCTCACTTTTTGAGGGACACCCACACAAGTAAGGGTGTAGTCTCTAACTGGAAATTTGTCCTGAGGTGCATTGTCAAACTCTTAAAGCTTCAGATTCGGATGTTCATGTTAGTTGCTTAATATGTCCGTGTCCCTTTCATCTCTTTCTTTCATACAGTCTTTGCAAAGAGGTTTTAATATTCTTGTAATCATACTTATTTTTGTAGCCCAGATTTCCTCATTTCAGACACACGCCTCAATTTGGTATTGATTTAACACCATTAAACATATCAATAATGTGGCTGAATAATCGTAATTATTTGCAATTCATGTAAAACTCTGCAACAGTGACAAAACACCAAGCGTCCACAGTTCCTCTAGTAAACCGAGGAAGAGGTTCTGCCTCTGCAGAATCCCATACCCTTAAAGATGACAGTTACCTACAGCTTGATGCAGTTCATCATTGTACTTTTTTTAAACCCTTTCTAGATTTTTGCTCTAGGAATTGGGGTCTGGTTTGGAGCCCAGCACTGACATGTGAAACTGGCAGGGGAGAAGGGATGGATTTTATTTTTCTTCCAGCAGTTCTTGAACTTTCTTCCATGTTAGTTGAAGAACGTGACCCCCTTCACAGGGGCTACCCCACAGGATGGTTATGCTTTTTATGTTCTCTGAATATTTTGGATGTTAAAATAGAGCATGGCTCTTGTGACAGTGGGTGGACAGTAGAGTAGTTGCTGTGGCCGTTCGTCTAATCAAATAGCTTGTACATGTAAACTTCTCACAGACAGTGAGCTCGTTTAAAACTTTTTCCCTCTGCTTTTCACTACTTTCTCATAGCTTCTGCTTCTTCTACTCCGTTAACTGCTTTGCCATGCTGTTTTTAGCTGCTGTGACTGGTGGCAGTGCCTCAGTGCTGCTTCCACCTCTGTTCTACCTTTGGTCTAAGCCTCAAAGCTCTGCACAGGGTAAGGCATCCACAATGCTTGTGTTTATCATAGAATGGTTTGGGTTGGAAGGGACCTTAAAGATCATCTAATTCCAACCCTCCCTGCCATGGGCAGGGACACCTTCCACTTGACCAGGTTGCTCAAAGCCCTATGCAACCTGGCCTTAACACTTCCAGGGATGGAGTATCCACAGCTTCTCTTGGCAGCCTGTTCCAGTGCCTCGCCACCCTCACAGTGAAGAATTTCTTCCTAATATCTAGCTGAATCTCCCCTCTGTTAGTTTAAAACCATCACCCCTTGTCCTATCGCAACAGACCCTACTAAAAAGCCTGTCCCCATCTTTCCTAGAGGCCCCCTTGAAGCACTGCAAGGCCGCACTAAGGTCTCCCCGCAGCCTTCTCTTCTCCAGGCTGAACAGCCCCAACTCTCTCAGCCTGGCCTCGTAGCAGAGGGGCTCCAGCCCTCGGAGCATTTTTGTGGCCTCCTCTGGACCCGCTCCAACAGCTCCATGTCCTCCTTGTGCTGAGGGCTCCAGAGCTGGACGCAGGGCTCCAGGTGAGGTCTCCCCAGAGCGGAGCAGAGGGGCAGAATCCCCTCCCTCGACCTGCTGGCCACGCTGCTGGGGATGCAGCCCAGGATAGGGTTGGCCGCCTGGGCTGTGAGTGCACATTGCTGGGTCACATCCAGTTCTTCATCTACCAGTATCCCCAAGTCCTTGTCCTTTATCCTTTGTCTCCCAGCCTGTATTGATACTGGGGATTGTCCTGACCCAAGAGCAGAACGTTGCACTTGGCCCTGTTGAGCTTCATGAGGTTTGCATAGGCCCACTCCTGAAGCCTGTCAAGGTCCCTCTGGGTGGCACCCCTTCTCTGTCGAGTATCAACCACACCACTCAGCTTGGTGTCATCCGCAGACTTGCTGAGGCTGCACTCCATCCCACTGCCCATGTCGCCGACAAAGACGTTAAACAGCGCCAGTCCCAATGCCAACCCCTGAGGAACGCCGCTCGTCACTGGCCNCCCTCCCTGCCATGGGCAGGGACACCTTCCACTTGACCAGGTTGCTCAAAGCCCTATGCAACCTGGCCTTAACACTTCCAGGGATGGAGTATCCACAGCTTCTCTTGGCAGCCTGTTCCAGTGCCTCGCCACCCTCACAGTGAAGAATTTCTTCCTAATATCTAGCTGAATCTCCCCTCTGTTAGTTTAAAACCATCACCCCTTGTCCTATCGCAACAGACCCTACTAAAAAGCCTGTCCCCATCTTTCCTAGAGGCCCCCTTGAAGCACTGCAAGGCCGCACTAAGGTCTCCCCGCAGCCTTCTCTTCTCCAGGCTGAACAGCCCCAACTCTCTCAGCCTGGCCTCGTAGCAGAGGGGCTCCAGCCCTCGGAGCATTTTTGTGGCCTCCTCTGGACCCGCTCCAACAGCTCCATGTCCTCCTTGTGCTGAGGGCTCCAGAGCTGGACGCAGGGCTCCAGGTGAGGTCTCCCCAGAGCGGAGCAGAGGGGCAGAATCCCCTCCCTCGACCTGCTGGCCACGCTGCTGGGGATGCAGCCCAGGATAGGGTTGGCCGCCTGGGCTGTGAGTGCACATTGCTGGGTCACATCCAGTTCTTCATCTACCAGTATCCCCAAGTCCTTGTCCTTTATCCTTTGTCTCCCAGCCTGTATTGATACTGGGGATTGTCCTGACCCAAGAGCAGAACGTTGCACTTGGCCCTGTTGAGCTTCATGAGGTTTGCATAGGCCCACTCCTGAAGCCTGTCAAGGTCCCTCTGGGTGGCACCCCTTCTCTGTCGAGTATCAACCACACCACTCAGCTTGGTGTCATCCGCAGACTTGCTGAGGCTGCACTCCATCCCACTGCCCATGTCGCCGACAAAGACGTTAAACAGCGCCAGTCCCAATGCCAACCCCTGAGGAACGCCGCTCGTCACTGGCCTCCACTTGGACATCGAGCCGTTGACCACAACTCTTTGAGCACGACCGTCCAGCCAGTTCCTTATCCACTGAGTGCTCCATCTGTCAAATCCATGTCTTTCCAATTTAGAGATGAGGATGTGCGGGGCAGTGTCAAACGCTTTGGGCAAGCCCAGGTGTCTATAGGTGCCATCCTGCGTAGCGGAATGGTAATATCCCAAAAAACCCCTCTCCTGGCTCTTCTCCAGCAGCGCCTTTGCAAGTCGAGCTGAAATCCTCCAAAGACTCCTGCCTCAACTTTGGCATCTCCCGCTAAGGAGCGGTGACAGCCTGACCGCCTCCTGTGCGGAGAAAAGCTAAATAATACTTTTTTTCGGAAAGAGGCTGGGAATCCTTTAGGACCCGTGCTGTGTTCGTATGCGGTTTTTTAACGTTTATGTCAATCCTGGGACTGTTGCAACTGGTTTAATGTGATTTTATATTAATGAAAAAAGAAAAACTAACAACACTCTTGGTCTTATTGTTTAATCTGTTGGCAGGAAGAGCTCTGAAAAGGAATTGGGTTTGATTTTAGGGTTTCATTAAAATGCTAATTTAATTCCAGGCTGGGCTCCCTGGCACTGCACAGGCGGCGGGGCTGACCCGCTTCACCCAGAGGGCTCCGGACTGCGGGAACCCCCACACGATCCCCGGTAAAGCCGCCCGATCTGGGGGGTGGAGGGGTGTGTTTGCGGGCTGGGGGGTTGGGGGTTTTTTGGGGTTAAATAACTAAAAGCGGGGAAGGGCGGCGGAACC